>BLIW01000011.1:27156550-27176550 GCA_016586305.1 Ophiorrhiza pumila
GATTGAAAGATTTAACATTCTGTTTTCAGCATGAATTTCACATTCTAAGCCAATTTAGCCTATTTTCCAGTCCCAACTAGCAAAAATGTACAACATAAACATTGAAGCTCATCATGTTAGCTAAATTTTGGAACTGGAATCATGCAATTTCAACATTCCAAACTCAAGTTATGCTTGAAACACAGAAACAAGGCAAAGCAGGAACAATTGAGAATCACAATTTTGAATTGCCCCCCCCACACTAATCATGCATTCGGTCCTTGGTTGTTCAACATACTATCTTCCATGCTCATCTTGTGCATTATTTTAGCAACAACATCATCTTTTCCATGCTCTTAGATTCATCTTTTTAAACGATTTGTCACAACAACAAAAAATATAAAAGAAAATGAGACATACCTTTGTGGAGCACTAGAATTTAGTCTTCGAAGAAAATTGAAACTGAGAGGTTCAATGGAAGCAAAATGGCCTCACTCTCACCAATTCGTGATATCCTACTTGAGATGTCTTGTACAACAACAAGTAATACTTCTTGCACTTATAAAGACACCAAGAGAAGCTAAGTCATGTAGATGCATTCATTCGGTCAACTTTGAAAAGTTAATATGCCCACCAAACAAAAAAAAAAATAAAAAAATAAAATAAAATAAAATAATTTGGTCATTGAAAGGTGGGACCCAACAAATTGCAAGACATGTGATTTCTTTTCAGCCCACTCACTGCCCAACACTACTAACTTCACATGTCACTACACAACAAGCACAAACAAATGAGCATTACTTCGGTCAACCTACCGTGTGCACTCCAAATCACATAAAAGCTTCAAGACTTAAATGAAATCACTTCACTTTTAATGCATATGAACAATTTCTTTTCTATTCTCAGCCAAATGAAGAAAAAATGACAAAATTTATGACCACCAAGGCAAAGATGTAAGACCTTGTTCATTCTTATCAAGCATTTAAGACCGAACATTGTCAAAATCAGCTCTATCAGAATATCAAATCATGAATAGAAAAGAATTGCTTTCAATTTCACCACATTTAAACAAACAACTTAAACTCTACCTTAAACTCTAATGACTCACACATAACCGAAACAACCTTAACACATAACCTCTAAACTAACACACTAACTTCCTGAAAATATCGTCACTCAAGAACTCCTACTCCACACTAAATACATCAAAACACAACAAGAATAGCAACAAGGTACAATCTTCTTCTATTCGCACAGCTGAACTTCAATTTATTCACGTCCCCCCACACTTAAATGAAAGCACGGTCCCCGTGATCAAAAACACAAAACCAGAATAAAGGAACCTGGCTTTCCACTTGTCTACAAGCCTCGGGAAATTCTTGCTAGTCTTTCTTCCTCTTGCAACACAGGCCATTGAGGAGGTCCCAGAAGTCCAAAAGGATTTTGAGGATTGGCATCTGAAGTGATATCAACTCCTTTGCTACGAGCCATTGCCGTTAACAATGCTGGAAAGTACATTGGTGTAAATTCGCTTCTTTTTGCCCGCCTGATGAACTCTAGCATCAATTTCCCAACATCAATAGAAAATCATGTAGAATAGCATAAATCAAAAGAACTCGTTCTCTAGATGCTATATCAATACGGTTGGTAGGAAAGATCTTCGAGTTGATAAACATTAACCACATTTTGGCCTCGGCTGTTAGCTCACTGGTGGGCACATACAAAGCCTAATGTCTAGCATTTCTTACCCATGTAACACCAGGTAAAGTTACCGCAGCCAACAAGTGATCTGTATTGTCAGCCCTCACCAACCTACAATAAGTGTCACCGGGATAATCAGGAAGAAGGAAATGCATATTGATGCTATGTCGGGTAATCTTCAAATATTTCCCTCTCACGAACACTGAATGAACACCATTAGCTCGGGAATTAGCATAAAATTCTTTGACTATGTCCATATTCACCACAATAGAGGCTCGTGCAAAATGAGCCCAAGAATGTCTGAATATCAACTCCTCAAATCTCCTGGAAGGATCCTAAAATGGTCTCTCAATCATCACTGATCTGTTGAGAAAGCTATGGTAAAAGTTTTCAGCAGTTGCATTAACAAAATGGGGAAGATTAGCTGGATCAAAATCAATCACCATCTCCTCATCAGCAGAAGAAGAAGAAGATGGAGATGATGTAGTTCCTGGATCTTCACTAAAGATGGCATACTCATACGGATTCAGATGAGGAGAATAATAATCCATGATTTCAAGATGAAGAATTTCTAACCAAAGAAGCAGTTTGGGAACAAAGTAATGAGCAGGCATAGGAAAAATGTGCATTATATAGAAATTACAGGCTAGCTATCAAACAAGCACATGTGAATGAGATGAAAAAGAAAACACATATGTCATAGCTTGTTGTCCTCATTATTCCATTATTGAAACCATCCAAATTAATTACGCACTAAAGTTCAAGGGATGAGCATCAATTCTTACCATCAGAGCTTTTACCTTAGTTGTAGATAATGTGAAACTCCTTTTACCCAAATGGATTGAAAAGTGAAATTTCACTCCCTGCTTTTATTAATAATGCCCATCATCCTTATGAGAATCTGCCAAAATGTATACCAATCATGTTATGAGATTGTGCCTGCAATTGCTACTAAATTCAACACCACGAAAATTACAAACAAAAGAAATCACACAAACAAGATAAAGGAAGAAAGTCAGGGTTGCCTCCCAGGAGCGCTTGATTTACGGTCTTCAGCCTGACCATGCTTCATGGATCACTGTGAAATGATAGGATCATCAAGGAATAGCTCTTGTGGAGCTCTTTCGAAGACTGTGGTACTCTTGTCCTCAGCTGGCACATAAGGCTTTAACCTGTGACCATTGACTTGTCATGAATTGCCATTTTTCTCATTTTTGATTTCCACAACACCATAAGGCATGACCTTGATAAACCGAAATGGACCACTCCATCGAGACTTCAACTTCCCAGGGAACAACCTCAAACGAGAATTGTACAACAAAACCATCTGACCCACTGCAAAGCTCTTTGCTTGAATATGTGTATCATGCCATCTTTTGGTTCTTTCTTTGTACATCCTCGCATTAACATAGGAATTGAATCTGAATTCATCAACTTCATTCAACTCCGTCATTCTTTTGGATTGAGCTCCTGTAAGATCCATATTCAATTTTTGAATAGCCCAATAAGCACGGTGTTCCAACTCCACAGGTAGATGGCATTCCTTTCCAAACACAAGTTGGAAAGGTGATGCACCAATAGAAGTTTTAAAAGCTGTTCTATATGCCCACAGAGCATCCTCCAATTTCATAGCCCAATCCTTCCTGCTTGGGTTAACAACTTTTTCTAGCACCCGTTTTATTTCTCTGTTTGACATTTCAACTTGTCCACTGGTTTGTGGGTGATAAGAAGTAGAAACTTTATGTGTTACCCCATATTTAGCTAGGAGAGTTCAAAGAGTTTATTGCAAAAATGAGTGCCACAATCAGATATAATTGCCCGAGGAGTGCCAAAACGAGTGAAGATATGTGATTTCAAGAATGCAGTAACACTACGTGCATCATTGTGAGCAAGAGCCTTAGCTTCAATCTATTTGGAAACATAATCAACAGCAACCAAGATATATTCCATCCCACCTGATTTGGGAAAAGGTCCCATAAAATCAATGCACCAAACATCAAATATCTCTACTTCCAGAATATTGTTTAGAGGCATCTCATTACGTGAGGATATGTTTCCAGTCCTTTGACAACGATCACACTTTCCTACCCAAATCTTTGAATCTAAGAAAATAAGAGGCCAGTAAAAACCACATTGTAAAACTTTGAAGCCAGTTCTCACAGAACCAAAATGACCTCCACTAGGTCCTTCATGGCATGCTCTAAGAATGTCATCTTTCTCCTCTTCCTTAACACATTTACGTATCACTTGATCACTGCACACCTTATACAATGCACCATCTTCCCAGAAAAAGTGTTTGGCATCACTTCTTAATTTCTTCCTTTGCTCGGATGAGTAGTAAGAAGGCACTAGGCCAGCCACACAAAATTAGCAATCTCAGCATACCAAGGCAACCCCTTTGTTTCAATCATGAAAATTTGTTCATCAGGGAAATGTTCCTTAACCAAGAGATCAGGCGAGTCTTGCTCTTGAGATTCCAATCTTGACAAGTGATCCACCACAACATTTTCAGAGCCTTTTCTATCCCTGATTTCCACATCGAATTCTTGGAGTAACAACACCCATCGAATCAAACGTGGTTTTGCCTCTTTCTTTGCAAGCAAGTATTTCAATGCTGCATGGTCTGTATGAACAATGACCTTTGATCCCAGGAGATAAGCTCGGAATTTATCAAATGCAAAGACCACAACCAACATCCCCTTTTCTGTAGTTGTGTAATTCATTTGTGCTTTATTCAGCAACCTGCTAGCATAATAGATGGTGTGAAAGATCTTGTCTCTTCTCTGGCCAAGGACTGCTCCCAAAGCATAATCACTCGTATCGCACATAATTTTCAAAACGGCTTCACCCCAATAGAGGCATGTGACTATCCACAGGAGCTTCCACCATTTACCCTTCCAAGGTTTCAAACTGCCTTGACAACATTCAGCTCCAAACTCAAACTTAACATCTTTTCCAAGAGACTACACAAGGGTCTAGCTATCTTGAAAACCTAATAAATCTTTATAAAACCCAGCATGTCCAAGGAAACTTCTATACCTTTCACATTGGTAGGTGGAGGAAGCTTGGAAATGGATATCTATCTTTGCTCTATCCACCTCAATCCCAGCATGAGAAATTGTTTGTGTTTTTTCATATCATTAAATTGTTTGTGTTTCAATATGTGTATGAGTAGTATAATTTCTGCCATTAAAGTAATGGGAGTATTAACTGTTATTTAATAGTGAGACCAAATCGTTATTAATTAAATTATATTGTATGATTTTTAAATTTCTTGTTCAGAACGTTAATTGCTTATATTTCTTAAATCCTGATCAAATTTAATTAATCTGAGTAGTACCAGTTAGTCTCCTATTATTTCTATTAATCTAATAGATAAGATGGATAGTGGTAATGATACTGTCAGGTAGACAGAAAATATTAGGCTAATAAGTTGCGACATGCTCATACTAGTTACAATTTATTAGAATTGGATTCTTTTATTTTTAAATGTTGTTGAAATATTAAATTTAGTGTCCTTGATTCTATCCATGTTATGTTTAAATTAGAGAATTAATTAATTAAATTAATTCTTGTTAATTATCTAATAATTAAAGAAAAATTGGGTTATGACGGAACTAATTCTCAATAACTTATAACTATTGATTCATAGATATTAACTTATCTTTGCGTTAATGAACATTGATAATTAGTTAATGTGTATTTAATTGACTTGTCGGATATCTATAATTAATTGAATTATCATTTATTTGTCTTGTTAATTTAATTCATTCAATTTTGCTAGATCACAATAATTTCTCTTCAACTATTTCTCGAATTACTAACAAAGAGATTATTTTCATTTTCTACGAAAACGATCTAACTTTTGTATACTCTTTTATATCTTATTGAAGTGATCTTTTATTTTGTTAATTAATGACGTTAGCACTCATATCTTTATCTTCAACTGAAATATTGTTATACTTTTTTCCCTCAAAATGAAAGTAATTTCGAATTAAGTTATGCTTGATATGACAATAAATAAAGATCAAGGATCTCTCATATTGGGTGCATATCTGTCAGAACCTGTGTTTTCACAATGGACAATTATATGTTGCACTATCTCGAAGAACGTGAATTCAACAATTAAATTGTTAATCAATTTAACTATCAGCATCTAGAAAACAAATGAATATACAGAAATATAGTATACAAGAAGGGTCTTAATTCCCAAAAGTAAATTCCTCCATATTTAATAATGAAATTGAGATTTTTAAATGTTTTAATTAGTTGCATTGATTCTTATTTATATTTTGTTCTAACAATTGCATTATATATAGTCAAATAAAATAATTATTAAAGCAATTAGATAATTTACATTTAATTTTTGGGGTAAAATGCACTAAACTCCTTTACACTATTATTCTGTTTCACCTTTATTCCCTATAGTTTAATTTCAAACAATTAACTCACTTAACTTTTTAGATTAAAAATGCTTGAACATTCAAAAAGTTTAACAAATACCCCAAATACCCCTATCATCTGTCAACAAACGATTGACTAATTATGTTATCTAATTTGTGTTGTGAAATTTCCTAAAGTACTAATAAATTCTTTTTTAAAATTTTGAACTAATTATTACATATACCTCCCATATGGTATAGAAATATTATCAAATGAATTTTAATGTTTCAAAATTTACAATTATGCCCGTTTGGTGTTGACCAAAATATAATGTATTTAAACAAAGTCCATATTACACAAAATAAAAGAAACATCTCAAATCCTATGCACATTTTCCACCCCACCCCTCTCTCTTTTTGCACATACAATTACATCTCAACACCATGAGTGATTTTTCTTCTTTCTTTTTTTTTGTGGCTTGAGGAGGGAGGTTTAAATGGTCAAAACGTAAGTGATAGGCGTGAAAGATTAAAACTTAATTCCCGGCACCAATTTGATTAGCGGTTTTGGAGCTAGGGTTGAAAGCTAAGGCTTAACCGAATCAAATAAATTATAACCCTAATCCTCACGACATTTAAGGTGCATCAAGACACCGACATTTGTGTAGCAAGAGGAAGTAGGGGTCGAGCCCACAGGGAAGGGATGAGTTTAAGAAATTAGTGTGAACGTGTGTGAAGTAGTGAGAGTTAAAACAAGTAATGAAAAATAACCTAAACTACAAGCTAGGCAAAAGAACAAATAAGGAAGAAAATGCATCAAGGACAAGGAATCATGCAATGAAGTGTACCCTTGGAGTATTGGTTTTCCTAAAACTTGCTCCAATTCGCTGGGCTTTCTTCCAGCTCCGATTCGCTTCAAAACTTGCTCTTTTCATCGTTCTTTTGTTCCGTTGAGCTTTCCATGCCATAATGTCCTACAAATACAATAAAAGCACATAAAAACGACATAGAAACATGCTACAATGACGCTCAAAATATACGTAAAACGAATCCAATAAGGTGAAAATTATCACCTTATCAAACTCTCCACACTTAAACCTTGCTCGTCCTTGAGCAACACAACAAAATCACGCTAAAACAAATATATACAACAAAGAATGAAGGATTGGCAATTTTACATTACTCAACAATGTGTCTAATCATTTAAAGCACTTGATATGTGTTTGTGTACATGCCTCATAGCTTACTCAACAAAATCGACAAGTAATCATTCCATGTGTCCACAAGAGTCATCAAAGTGCCTTTTTATACACATTTAACATGTTGAGTATATTGTGTGTGTATGCAATGGGTACCACTTGGATCTTAACTTGTTCATGTCCATGCTATAGGTAAGAGATCTGACAACTAAGCTTTGTTCTACTCTTTTTCTTACAATCACCTCTTTGACCATTATATAGATACTAAGAAATTTACAAGATCATTGGGACTTTTATTCTTATTACAACATATGCCAAGGGTTTTTCGGCTTTTTATACCCACATTCCACCTCATATGAGTTCTCCTCCAACCTTTTGGTTAGTAAAGGAGCGGTCTCGCATTGGAGGGGAATTTTATTCATCACAAAAGATGTAAAACACATAAATTCAATAAGTTCAACAATGCCAAGGGTTTTGTGTCTATTTTTTCCCATTCCATCTCATATGAATTCTCCTTCTACCTTTTTGGTTAGTGAAAGAGAGGTCTCACATTGGAGAGAAATTTATTCATGGCAAACAACAAAATATTAAAAACAACACATAATGCCCAATTCATTTTTTGAAACTTGAAAGTATCTACACGTCTCTTAGGGAAAGTTAGTCCAAAAGCTAAACTAACCAAGTGCCAAGGTACTCTGACCTATCTTATTAACCAAACTTGTCAATCTTCACGAGTTCCCCGCTTGTGCGTATTAACAATAAACTCAAAGCGTCAAACTTTCCATCAAGGAACCGACTTCCCTTATGTAACATGTAATTTTCCTTATCAAAAGTCGAGTTTCTAAGATATAAAAATTCACATCATTGGCTACACAACACTAATCTCATATAATGTAGACTAGACACATTTTCTCATTTGGTTGTCAATGCCAACGTTCAAACACTAAACACAAACATACAATATATATATATATATAATCCCTAAAATGAACAAAAGTCCAAAAGACACAAAACTGAAAAAATTCACAAGATTCACAAAAACAATAACAACTATGGACATTATGATATCCCAAAATTGCAAAAACGGGTACGAGCTTCAAGCCTCAACAACAAGGGACTTCTAAAACTTCGAAACACACAAGGATTTCTCAATGTGCAATCAAGAGTATGCAAGAATCAACCAAAAAATAAAACCTAAACAAGAAAAGCAACTAAAAATTCAAGTTTAACATCTATAAATCACAAAATGTTCATTGAACCACAATATCAAGCATCTTCAACAAATATTTTCCTATCCACACTTAAAATATGCAATATTTTCATAAGACAAGGGAGGGATAAGAAAACACATGAGGAGTATGTAATATGGCCATCTCTTTATTGATGCATGTGAAATGAGAACTTGGCCATTGTGAAGATGCCTCTCATTTTTGTTTCCTCATAGATGGAAAACCTGA
Source organism: Ophiorrhiza pumila (assembly GCA_016586305.1). Classification (NCBI taxonomy): domain Eukaryota; kingdom Viridiplantae; phylum Streptophyta; class Magnoliopsida; order Gentianales; family Rubiaceae; genus Ophiorrhiza; species Ophiorrhiza pumila. The sequence continues at coordinate 27,165,269 of BLIW01000011.1, forward strand.
AAAAAAGATAAAAGAAAGAAAACAAGTAAACTAATTTCATGTATGAGTTCAAGAAAACATTTAAACAAATAAGCTCTAGAAATGACACGCAAACATAATCACTCAAAACAAAAATGTTCACAATCACTCTATGGCATGCATGAGAAGATTTTACATTGTGCTCATGTGAGTGCTCTTGTGCTAGGTATGCATCACAATCATGTTCAAATCCTAATGTCATTCATTAAGCTCATGTGCACTTGAGTCCTAATGAATTCATGATAGGTAAACCATGAATGTGCCATTAACCACATATATGAAAATTGCACATATTAAGCTTTTGAAACCTCACCACATATGCTAACTCATGTAATTTAACATTAAAAATCATGAAGTGATTTAGAGTGAAAAATATGTTGGTGTGCCATTGACATGAGAGAACAAAAGATGAAGGGGTTAAGCAAGTAGTGTGAGGGGTATGCATCCCCCTCCACAGTTAGCTCTTTTTATCATTTATGCATATTTTTTCATTCTCTCATATTCATTGTTTCACATTTATTATTTTCTTTGAACTCATACAAGAAAAACAAACCCAATTACTCTAAACACACAAAACAAAAACAACAACTAACATTTAAATAAAAAAAATGGGAAGAAATTGTAGTTCTAAGTTTATTTAGTCTCTAGCTAGACTTTATTCTTGTGGCTATTCCTTCAAGATTCGGAATAACCATCCTAGTACCAAAAGAATGCCCTCTCAACGGCACTCTTTTGCCGTTTGTAAGGCGTTCTTTGACACCCTTTGAGGAGGCGCTTGAGCTCATGTTCGTGGGGAGCAACTTCAACAAATTCGAATTTGTACCACTCTTGCTCCCCCAATGTAGGCTCCTCCTCTCCTTCTTCCACCAAGAACTTTGGCTTCACTAATGGTCTCTCCACATCCTTCAAGATGATTTCCACTTCCATCATGCTTGACCTACAAGACTCAACCAATGACTTTGCATCCGTAGTCTCAAAACACTCATTAGAAAGTTCATATATAGATGCATCAACAATGCTATTTTCAACCAAGTTAGCTATTTCACAAAAAATATTCATGTCTTCTTCATCAAAGCTAACTTGAATTTCACTTTTAGACTCACCCTCATTCACATTACATTGAGCGTTATAATCATTTAAGGGTGTCCTATTGCACATACACTTCCATTTCATGCAAATCATTGAATTCCATATAAGATGTCAAAATTACACACGAATGGACTGTGTTAGCTAATTCTTGACAAATTAATAAATCATCTTCACATAAGCTATCATATGCATCAATGTGTGGTGTGTCATCATTCATAAGACAATTAACTTTGAACTCATTTGACAAAGGTTCACTATTAATGCATGACTCAAACTTATCCACAATACAAGGAATTTCAACACTATTAGGATCTATTGTACTAGCACAACAATCATCATTGATTTCAAAATGATTATCCATACGAGTTGTGAAATTATCATCAAATGAATCACATTGTGGAAAATAAGAGGGAGTTTGAGGTGGTTGGTCAAGTTGTACCTCACTTTGGCCCATAAATGCATTAAATGTATACCCTTGGGGATTATGGTGAATAGCTTGAGTTAATTGTCTCAATTGCATCTCCAACTTATTCATTGAAGCTTCATGCTCTCTCAAAGTATCTTCTTGAGCCTCCAAAGTGTCCTCTTGCTTCTCAAGGGTTGTTTCCAATTGAGCACAAAATCTCTCGTTCCCTTGAATTTCTTTGTCGGCCTTCTCCATTAGTTCATAGAGCATATCCTCCAATGATTGTGTTCTTTCTTGCACGGGATGCAACTCATTGCTTTGTTCTTGGTTAGACCAATTCTTTTCGTAGCTTGGTCGATATTCAAACTCCGTTGGAAGGTTTGACTCGTAGTATGTACCATTTTGTTCACCCCTCCCCCGATATCTATCCTCTTGCCCATATCAATTTTGGTCGAAAGCTTCTTGATGAATATGAATGCTTCCATATTGGTTGGACTCGACATTTAACATGCAATGGTAAGTGTGGTGATCGCCTCGACACAACCTACAAGATAATACATCATCATAGCTCAAAGAAGCTTGCATATCATTTACCAAGTTGGTCACATTTGCCACTTGAGCCTCAAGCATAGAATATCTATCATTACGCTCATTATCATACAAGCATGAAGTGGTGAAACATCTTGAAGGTTCTCTTTGCACACATTCATTAGTGTCCCAAAAATATAGGGAAGAAGAATTCCCAAATATGCTAGGTGTTGGTCTAATGTCATCCACCCCATTTGGTGGGTCAATATGATAAAAATCAAGAAAGTCTCCAAACAACCTAGGCATATTTGGACAAACCACAACACAGCTAAAAAAAACTAAAAATGAAAGAAAACACAATAAACAAATATGCACAACATTAAAGCTAAATATTTACAACTACTCAACGCACAAAAACACCAATCCTAAAACCAATTGCCTCCCCGGCAACGGCGCCAATTTGATAGGCGTGAAAGATTAAACTTTAATTCCCGGCACCAATTTGATAGCAGTTTTGGAGCTAGGGTTGAAAGCTAAGGCTTAACTGAATCAAATAAATTTATAACCCTAATCCTCACGACATTTAAGGTGCATCAAGACACTGACATTTGTGTAGCAAGAGGAAGTAGGGGTCGAACCCACAGGGAGGGGATGAGTTTAAGGAATTAGTGTGAACGTGTGTGAAGTAGTGAGAGTTAAAACAAGTAATGAAAAATAACCTAAACTACAAGCGAGACAAAAGAACAAATAAAGAAGAAAATGCATGAAGGACGAGGAATCATGCAATAAAGTGTACCCTTGGAGTATTGGTTTTCCTAAACATTAGTGTTTTATGTGTTTTACGAGAGTGAGTTAACGAACTAAGAGTGTTACAACATCAATCAAGTTCCACTTTTATGGCGGAAGCTAGAACCTGATAATGTTGACACCTACGGGAAATTGACTTCGTAGCTAATCCCCCCTTTATGGCGGTAGCAAGGATTTGCCAATTTAGGTCAACCAAGATCCCTATGTTCCCCCGAGCCTACCTCACTCTAATTCGGCTCCTCCTTTATGGCGAAGGCAAGATCCAAACCTAGTCACTCTTCCGAATGTCACTTCCTAATCTATTCCTTCCTTTATGCGACTAACGTTAGTGAAAAATCAACTTCAATAATGAGTACTTCTGTTTAACATTCTTAAGTTTTTTCAACATTGTAGTAATTTTTAAATCCAGTAATGTGATGGTTTAGTTGACTTACAACTTGAGAATAATGACTTTGCAATCAAAATAATTGGTCATTAATATATTTAAAGTTTTAAACTTGGCCATTTTTAGGCCACGCTAATGGCATTTTTGACATGGGTTTCTCCTCACTTGAAGGATGGTTTGAATTTTGACAAATTGATGAACTTTTCTTTAAATCTTCACACTTTTGCTGCTTTCCCTCTCTTTGTTCGGATGTGCACCGACGATACCATACCATCTACAGAAATGGCCTACGTATCCAAATATATAAAGAAGAATTACTTTTGAAGTATACACATCAGTGTTTTAAAACTCGGACCGGAATAGAGCTACTAGGTTAGGGGTCAATTGGTCGTACCGGTCGAACTGGTGTCAAGAACCGGATGACGTCATAAATATATTTAATATAAATATATATAAATATATTAATTAAATATTAACATATCTCACATTTTATGTCAAAATAAAATGACCAAATTATAAAAAAAAATAATATTCAATTAAGTTCTTAGTTTTTCATCAATAAAAAATTCATAAATCGTATTGTTTAATTATACTAATAATTATTTTGTTTATAATTTAATAAAATGTCATTAAAATACGCGAGATATAATAAAGTATTAATTAATTTAATATCAAATCGATCATATTAAAATAAGTTAAAAAATATAGTTCTCTATACACAATTTATTTATTTCAAAATTTAAACTTGTGAACTAAAACAATTAATGATATATCATACTTTGAATTTAATTTTGTGTGCTATAAAATAATAATTAAATAAAAAACAATAAATATTAAATCAAAAAATTTAAAATTTATATTTATTTAAACTGTATGAATGTGATTGATTGAAAATATTGATGAAAAACATAATTTCCATATTCCTTCAAAATCTTGTAATATGGTAAATTGGAAGTATTTATGACAATTAGAATTTATTAAAAATCTTAAAATATCGTAAATTGAAAGCATTTATTATCATTGAAAGATATTAAAAATCTTGAATATGGTAAATTAAAGTATTTATGACGATTGAATGTATTCAAATTTTAAAATATTGAAATATGGTAAATTGGAATCATTAATGATAATTAAAAATATTGAATATGGTAAATTAAAGTATTTATGACAATTGAATGTATTCAAATTTTAATATATTAAAATATGGTAAATTTGAATCATTAATGACAATTGGGTGTATTGATGGAAAAGCATTAACTACTGTTGATGGAAAAGCATTAAATGTAGGTATAAATGTAAAAAAAAAACTGAAAATCGAAAACAGGGTTCTAACCGGTTTTCGATTTTTTGACCCCCAGTTTTTTGTACTAACTCGGACCAGATACCTTGCCGGTTCCCGGTACAACCGGTCGAACCGACCGATCCTGTCTGGGTTTAACAACACTGTTACACATTCGGTGATGATTCTCAAATTATCCACATATCTCGAGAAAAAAATTAAATATTAACAAAAAGTTGGAGCATTGATTTGAGTTCATCCCCATAAATTCAGCCAAAATGCACTCAGAAAAAGTGTTCAATTGTTTCTTAGAAGTTACAGGCAGTTATTAAAAATGTTAAAGGATTCTAAAATATCTATGATCATTGTGCTTCTTTTGGCTATTACAATTTGTAAGTCTTTTTCTCTTTTTCTTCACTATATAGAGTTAAAATCATGATTGTTATGGGATAATATCCCATATCGGTTAAATAAAACCTCTTGAACTAATTAATAAGATCCTTAGGTTACTCCACCCATAACCAATTGGTTTTGGGTTGGATGCACAAGACTTCTTTGACATGGTATCATAGCGAGTTTGAATTTAGGCTTTTCAAACATGACTAGGATAAATAAATAAATAAAAAGAAAATCTTAAGTCATGATTGAGAGGAAATGTTAAGGGATAATACCTCACATCGATTAAATAAAAGCTCTTGAGTGCATTTTGAAATATAAAATTATTAATTTTGAAATATTAATTTTGAAATATAAAAATTATTGTATAAAAAATATGTAACAAATTAATTTGCATGGTGATAAAAGAAAGAAAATTAGAATATTCTTTTTGGTATAAACTATGGTATGAATGACTTGGAGTTAAAATAGTGGTTGGTGATGATATTTTGGTGTGAAAGTTGCACCAAATATGGTGTTATGCATTGGAGATGGTCTTAAAATTTTTGAATTAAACGTACAATTTAATTGAGAAACAATGACCGTATTGAATAAGAATAACTGAAAGTCTAATCAAAATCTATGCATAGGTCAAGTATACTTCGTGACGATTTGGGAAAAACATTAGCACTATCGTGAGTAATGAAAAGAAATTAACGAACTCAATGACCAGCTCATTAAGATTTGCTCGTCTAGAAGAAAACAAAAATGAAGAACTCTCAGCCAAAATTAGTAGATTTTGAGGGCAGCTTCAGGAGAAGTTTGCCATCTAAGCAGGTCCCGTGAAAGAGAAGAGATGGTTGGAAGGGAGATGCTAAAACTTCATGCCCAAATTGAAGAAACAAAAATTGGTTGATTACCACATAACAAAAGTTTTCAAGAAGATCTTCCTTGTCGTTCTTGACCTCTTTGGTACTTTCCATTAGATTAAAGAGATGACCGATGCCCTTTCATATCCCACTGGAAAATATGAAATACGGCTCTGTCTGGAAAATATGAAATATGACTTTCTGTTCTAAACTGGGTTTGTTTGGAGAAGCTTAATTTTGTGATTTATTTCACAATTGCAAAATGAGGTGTTTGTTTTGTTCAACTTTTTCTTCAAAATTTTTAAAACACAAAACAATGCTACAATAATTATTTTTGCTACAGTAATTTTTATAAATAAAATAATGAATTTGAATTTTAAATTTTAATAATAAACAATTCTTCCTAACACAATTCCTACCAAAATAAACTAATAAAATATTAATTCAAATTTAAATTTCAAACTTTTATTAATAAAAGAAATCTTCAATACAAATCCCAACAAAAAAAAAATCATTCATTCCAAACACTCCCAAAATATTCTTTTCTCATAACAAATCCCAAGAAAAAAAATTTCATGATATAATCCAAAAATAGCTCATCCAAACAAAGCCAAATGGTCGTATCATTTTACAACCAAAATTATAATATACTCTTACTAGAATAAATTCTAGTATAGTGACAAGTAAGGTCGTCTCCCAAGGAAACGGTTGTATTTCTTTTCTTTCACAAAAATTATTACAAATCAAATGTTGAGATTTAATTTCCAACAAATAACAAAATTTAAGAATGAAGTAAAATAAATTCCGGTTAAAGTGTTGAATCAACATTAATTATATTCTTGATCATCGATGCAGTAATGTACCTGTTTAATCAAATCAACCGGTTATAGTTAGCGGAACCCACTGTCATAACCTTATTCCTTCTTAATTATCAGTAATTAAAAGAATTATTATTAATTACTTTATAACCAATAATTTACCTTAGAGAACTCTCATTAGATTTAAATTATTGATTGCATTAAGGTTTAAAGGAATCCAATTTTTATATGTACATATGAACCCGTATGTACATATCAACCCCTTATACCCACGGTCGATGAATGACAATTTTACCACTAATTAAAAGTAAATAGACAATTACGGATCCACTTTTTTAATTTTTATTAGAATCTTCTATAATTAATTAAACATTGTACACTATTTAATTACCACAGAATAATCTTAATTCATTTTATCACTGAACATAAAATGCAACTTGATTAATAAAGTAATTTAGTCCAATTTGATCTTACAATAAATTAATGTTTATCATCACTCTTACCGGAATTAAAAAATTAGTTACTACACATCTCTAAAATTAAATCAATCAGATTAAAGTAAAATTCCATATAATAAAGTAATACGTACCTTAATTTTTAGAATTGATAACAAGAAGAAAAAAATAACCTTGAATTGAACTTTGCTTGCAAACTCTTTGATTGAGTTTATATCAACATCCAAAAGATAAGGTATGTATCAATATCCAAACGATAAGGTTGGAATGATTAAGTACTTAATCTAATTTTCTTAAGCTAGATACGTGAATTAAATAATAAGAATTTGATTGAATTCAAAAGATTAACTTGGTATTGAATTAAATATAAAATAAAATAAAACTTGAGAATTCTTAAAGAAGCTAAAGTGCTAATCTACACACTTTTATCAATTCAAAACCCACTATTTAAAGACTTCAGCCAACAACTAATAACTAAAAATACTAACAATCCTAAAAAACTCCCAAATCACAAAATTCCAAAATATTAGGAGATTTGAATTGGAAAAATATTCCTTTTCATTCGGATTTGGAAATGCTAATCATAGCCAACACCGTCCAAAATATCTTCAATCCTTCCAGTAAAAATCCTAACAATAGATAATCCCTAACAAACTCCCAAATCACAAAATTCCAAAATATTAGGAGATTTGAATTGAAAAAATATTCCTTTCCATTCGGATGTGGAAATGCTAATCATAACCAACACCATCCAAAAGTCTTCAATCCTTCTAGTAAAATCTTTTCAACCTTCTAGTAAAAATCTGTTCAAGTAAAATCTCTAAAATCCTTCAAGTAAATTTAGGAGAGGAGATATGATTGTAACTTCTTCAAGTAAAATCTCTTCCACCTCTTATCTTTTCTTGTAGCAATTCAGCACCTTTTTACCATTCTACTCATTTCCCGCATAAATCATGAAAATATAACACATACCATGATTTCTAATACATAAATGCTAATAAAAGTCATTTGGAAATGAACTTAAAATATTAGCTCTATCAGTTACCGTGTAAAAGACAACAATAAGTGAAACATTTGGAAATGTTACTAAGGCGATGATTTTCAAGTAACACAATCCAAAAGTATGATAATTCTTGGAGGACAAGGATCGACTTCTAGCACTAATCAAACTTATACTAAACCACTGTAGCAGCCATTGTCAAATGATCAACACAATCATCATACAAATTTAGTCAACTCCAATACAGTAAATCAGGCAAAGCCTACTTTATCTGTGTTTATCTTTCCCAGCAGGGGTGTTTGGATATTCCCCGTCAATTCCAAGATAACAAAATACTAGACATATGAAGAATCTTATTGCGCTACCACGAAGTCAATGTTACTGAAAACAAGAGAAGTCAGAGGAAGACAAGCAGGCAATTGTAAAATCCAAGCCCACTTTGGTTGGCATCCACACGATTAACAGAAGTGACTAATTGTTCACATACATGGCTGTAAGAAAATCAATTCTACGACAACCCAAGTCACCAAATAAAATTTCAGCACAATCACTAGAATCTCAGAAGCCTATGTTTCAGGGATGATGGAAAGGAATAAAGGAAAATTACAGAATCCTTAGTTGTAATCATATACATAATTAGCAAACCAGCATCAGCGAATTTCTCTCAACGCATGTACGATGTGCAAAATCATCGCTTGCACAAGATTAAAATCTTTTCTTGGGGCTTCGAGAACGCTGACCCCGAGGGGATCTGCAAAGATAAGAGACTCAGAAAGTCAAATTTTACAAATGATATATAGTATAGTGTCCTGCTTTAGAAAGTAAAATATCCACCTGCTCACAACTTATTTTACGGAAGAGGAGGAATTTTTGTGGAACTTCCACAATTGAACTTTGTAAAAACTGGTAGATGACAGGTTCAATAATAACAGGTAAAATTGCTAGTTTTCAACAAACATCAGTGAATAGCAAGCAAAGCTGGAAATATGGGTATGCTTCAATACTTATGCAACACGGCAATTCATTACTAGAGAAAACAATAGCAATACATATTGCCGCAGGAGACCTTAATAACAAGTGATTCTCGAACATTTTCTAGGAAAGAAGGAAACAAACATAAAATGGTTTACCAGCTAAGGGAAAGGGAAAAAAAGTGGCAACATTGCTAACACATACATCCGAAGAATACATATTTCCTACAAAATAACTATCAGATAAGCATAGCAAGAAATTCTCTGCAAATTTTGGTCTATCTTTAGGTTTTTCTTTTGCTATCACATAAAGTATATTGGAATCTTAATTGACATAGAGCTCATTCTCTCATAACATTAATGGCATAAATAAATAAAAATAGACTAGATATAGTGAGAATATACCTCCTCCTCATATTCCTCCTCTTAAATGGGCCTCTACTGAATGCTCAATCAACATGTATAGACTAGGTAAGCAATTCAGCTCCATCCATTGCACTTATAGCTCTCTGTGCATCTTCAAAATTCTCGTATTCAATAAATGCATAACCCTATAACATACCATTTCATAACACATCATTTAACAAGAAAACACCAACCGCAAGGTTACAGCAATTAAAAGCACACATAAGCACGGAAACAAGATGAAAAACAGAATTTGTTTGTAAATGGAGATTCTATCACCCCAAAAATCCATGATCTAAATGTAGAAAAACTTACCTTCATTAAGCTGTAACTTCCAGAAGACCTGTAGCAATTTCTACATCTAAAACTATTCCCGCACATGAAAGGACAAAATTTAAATAAATGTAGACATATTATTACATAAACTGTCGAAATGATTTTTGTACAGTTCAAGTGACATTTGTAATGAACTAAATATTTGTCCCTTCAATGAACAGTTTTCCTCTGTATCTTTTAATCAAATTTATATATATAAGTGTGCGAGCATATGTCCACAACTATATGTACGCATATACATATTGTAGTGCACCAAATTTGTCTCCATTTCTCAAGCAAAACATTTGATGGAAGGAGATTTAAGTTTCCTGGTTAAGTTTCCGAACAAGCACTCAAATAAGCATTCCTTTTAGATATTAATACCACCACAACAAGCTCCACCTCCAGTTCCCGGAATCAGAATCAGCACATTAACAATATAAGCATCTATTTCACAGATCAAAGTCTCAATAAAACAAACATTCAGCATTACATATATCATTGTTTTGAAGTCTCCATTTCTTTCATATTTCAGTCTCAATCTTAGATACCAAATTGATCTTTTAATCAAATGGTCAAATTGATCTTTTAGCAAATTGACACTGCCACAAAATATTGTGGCCACTACTTTTTATAGTACAATAAATGGCTTCGGTTAAATAGTTCAGAATTATCTAAGCCTAAGACATCTCCAATGGATTTTACCCGTGTTAAAATTTCCATCTCTCATGAAATTACTAATTCAAGCATCTTCCAGCTTCAATGCACTATAAACTCCAAAAGTTATTGTATAGATCCATTGGAGTTGGAAAAGCAAAAGTAGGCCTTCCCTTGCCATTGTGGAGTAGACTCCTTGGATCCAATGGCATGTTCAAAAGCTTGAAGAATTTGGTCAATACAATTCTAAATCAACTTCACCCAAGCTATTATAGCAAGTAGTTTTATTCGAATTTTCAAAACACTTGTGGCAATCAGTTAACTTTACAACTTTGGTTCTAACCAACGTGTTTGATTAGGATCAAGATCCTTTGCTTGATTTGAAGACGATACTAGGGTTCTTGTTTGTTCAATTCAGGTTTTAGGTGGAGCTATTATAGCAAGTTGTTTTATTCGAAATTTCAAAACACTTCTGCAGATCAGTTCTTTATAACTTTGGTTCTAACCAACGTTTTTTATTAGGATCAAGTTCCTTTGCTCAATTTAAAGATGATCCAAGGGTTTGTTCAATTCAGGTCATAGAAAGATTTCCAGCCTGGGGTTCACATTACTCTTCTCATGGTAGAGTAGCTTATTGTCAAAGGACAATCTCGTAAATATTGGGGGCAAAATAAAAATATATAATAGAAGTATAGCCAATAAAAGAAATATTTCAGAGGATAGAATTCCAACGAAAACTCATAACACACAGCATGTTGGAGCTACATGGTACGAGTTGCAGTGCACAAAGTGTGCTTGTTTGGGAAAACAGAAAATTCATACTGATATTGCCAATTAGTAAATAGAATTTTGCTTGATCAAAGATGCTATGTAATTATAAATTTTCTATAGTTAACAAAGTTAGG